>JNEK01003031.1:0-42545 GCA_000697295.1 Mucor indicus B7402
TTTTTTTTTTTTTTTTTTTTGAAACCTTCCTTTTAGAACACAGCATAATAATTACATAAACCTCGGGAAAGGCAATTCATATAAATAATTGTAATCAACTACTGATATTAACAAGCAATGGTGTTTCATGCATTGTGGATAGGCAATTAGTTCATTTTTATCCTAACTCTGACCGAAAAAATGGTATTGTTATTACATTTGCATAGTTTTGTTGCACAGACTAAACAAAAATGGACACCGCTTATGCAATACACAACAGCAACGAAAACGAGAATAATGAGATCAGAGAAGAAAACCTATCTTATGTGAGCAAATTAAGGAAAGAAACAACTTACACAATGTATGATATATAAGACATTGATCGTTAGTTCCGTCTGATTAATTATTGCTCTTTACTGTTTATATCGTTTAGATAGTTTTTTTAGAGTATGATTTTATTGTATGTATAAAATAAAGCAGTAAATGAGAGGATGTAGGTTATAAACGATTGTGTTTTTGATGGTTCTTTCGTTTTCTATTAATTGTTGAGGCTGTTATGGCTTTAAGAATTGAAGACTTTAAGGTCTCTTTGATGACCTCGGTTTGTGGATAGAGGCAATCAATAACAGTGGTTTCGGAAAACTTGAAGTATGTCCACCATTATGTACATCTCGTCGGTAGTTATGTTGAATAATATAAAAGGTTAAGTTCATTCCAACTACTTGAATCACCATAATGTTTTGACTTTGGTGCCGGTCAACGGCGTCTTTACCGAAAAATGCCAGTCTCGCAAGATCGACATTAACTTTGTGGTGATCTTCTGCCACACTTAGAAGCTTCACCTCAACGTATCCTAGGTGTCGTTTAAAGGGAACTATGCCCAAGCTGATAATTCCATCTGGTCGACGGCTGCTGATAGTTGTCTCCGCTGATCCATGGTCTTCAGCTTGCTCGTCGTCGGTAAAATCAAAGAACATTTCACCGTTTTCGATTCGCTGTTCAAAGAGGCCTTGTAAGAGAGGCTGCAGGAACTTGGAGCAAAGACGGCACTCTTTGATCTTTGGCATGTCTGTTTGGTGAGGAAGTGACTGTAGGAAACGGGTAAAGGCCCCAAAGCATTGCTTGACAGTTGAAATGGTTGAATTAAAGGACATTTCCGATACATCCAACCCTGCAGCCTCAATATACTCCATTTATCAGTCATGATATCACGACGGATATCCAAAAGGTTAATGAGCAGATCTCTGGGGAACTTCTCAGTACCCCAGTCCAAACGTGTTGCAAGATCCTTTGTAATGGATGGAGCCAAATTTCCCAGGTACCTGTCAAGAGCAGGATCATTTGCTGACCGACAAAGTAAAAGGATCGATGACATCGAAAGAATGCTAGTAAGGTGCATTTCAAAATTCAGCAACTTTTCACTTATATTACTTCCGCTCTAAATGCTTGTTGAAAATTAGAAAAGCCTTGACTAGCATTGAGATTGACAGCCAAATATGGCTCGCATTTGGGTTCTTTCACATGGTTTGAGATGCAGTTGTTTACGAGGCGCCTGGTTCTATTGCTGCCCACATTGTCTGTACTGGTAGTAAAGGCACTTCTTCTCATGTACTTGCTGTTAAACCTGCAAATTCTGCTGCTGCCTCTTTAACTGTTGGTGGCGATATCATAGTTTTTCTTGTCTTTCTGATGCTATTGACTCTGTAGAAAGTGGTGGTTCCGATACCACTAGTCATGAAATTGATAAGGAAGACTGTTCTGCTGTACCTTCTGTTCCTAGTGTTGGTACTCCACTAGTTTTACTTTTGGCAACAATGTTAGCAATGCTGATAAACTGCAGAATCTTGTCGATTCTTTTTCTAAATTTATCTGTAATGCTTGCCTTTCTGGCACCGATGAAGAGAGGGAAAAGCAACGATTATCAAATTGCAGCCATTACTTGACGTTAATGCTCAAATTGTAGAGCAAATTCGTGTTAGGTTTAAAGAGGAATCAGTAATCTCAGTTACTGAGACTAACACATCTTATAATGCTCCTATTCTTTGTGGGTGAAAAGGATGATATTGACGTATTGTGGTTTAAGATACCTCATGTTGTCTGTGATCTTTGTGTTTTGAATAACATTTTGCTCATTGTTGACAAGTTTCAATTTGCATCTACTTTACCTTGCGGTGTTTTTTTTTTCAAGTTTTGTGCCTTTCTGTTGCTGGAAAAAAACGCCTAGTAAGAATGTTTGCAACAATCCTTCTACTACTGTTATGCTTATTTCAGTATATGAAGAAAGAAAATAAAAAAATGAAAATACAGTTCCTCCTTTATTTGCACGATTTTCAAAACAAACAAAGAGCAAACTGGCTACATTGATCACTTTAGTAGAATTTCATAAATAACCATTGTTTTTATTTTTAAAGTAGCTGTATGTTATATAGATAAGTTCATTGTATTTTCGTCCAGTTTCCTTTTTATAATATGACTTCAAATACTTAAAAACCACTTCAGGCACTGCACGCCACTGTAGGGGGCGTAGTATATTTCTCCTTAAATTTTACTTCTATCTGGACTCAAATCAAGTGTTTTAAGGCACAATATAGCAGAAAAACATTGTATGATGTATGAACAGATATATACAATTTCTTAGTAAGTCTAGAGCTATAGGATATATCTATATAGCTAGATACATTCTAAATATATATCAAGCCTGAAAGGCTGTGTGTAGATCTTTATTTACAACAAATATAAATAACTAACATGCGTTGTATATATATTTATAATTAGTTATTGGCTTGAATAATATGTTTATGGAAAGATTCCGTCATAAGGTTTCTATTACCGCTTTATGGGAGGAGGATAGGGGCGAGGGAGAGCAGGTCTTTGAGGTCTGTCAGGTGGAAGCATTTTTTGAGTATTTTATAGTATTGTCTACAAAAAATATTTTCAATGCACTTATATATCCTGGCAACTGTCGTGAGTAGGCTTGAATGAAACAGGTTTTTTGTTTTCTTTGTTCTTTAACTTTACTGTAATATTAAGCCACCAGTCATTTGAGTGAGGGTACAGACTCTTTACATAGAAGCGCGCATATGAGCTATATGTATTCTAAGAAGTAACCGATAAACTTGCTAGCCACTAGTTAAAAGCAAGTCTTGATTTAACAATAATGACCTCTTTAAATCTTAGTACTATCTTGTGATAGCGTTTATATAAACATTGACTATAAGCCCGGGTAACTTTAATTAGTACAAGCCGTACTGTTTGGTGTTTTTACTACCATATATTAACCTTTCGATAGTGCAATTTATCTCCTCGATACCAGCTTCATAATACATATACATGTACGAATAGTATACCTACAAAATGTCTCTAGAAAATATACAACATAGACAGCAGACTGGTATCTTGCCTCAAGCATAAATGGAGTAAGTATGTGGTTGGTGCCTACTTCAAGCTTACATAATTAATTGTTTGGTGTCCCTGGCGCTTTAAATCGCGAAATTCGACAATTAATTAAAAATGATATTGCTCTCTTTCTTCATATAACGGTAGAAAAATAAAAAAAAAAAAAAAGCCTATATCATTTGAAATGGATTCTAGCGGATGTCCATACGCTTAATCTGATTTATACTGTGATATTACAAAGCGCGTGGAAATTGTAAAAAAGTAACTTTTGACGTAACGACGCTAGATGCAACCCCGGGTTTCTTTAAGAATTGAACCGCCGCTGTATAAAAACTTTTTCAGATGGAGGAACAACCTTGGCTTTTTCTTTCTTTACTTTTCCAAGAAACATATTGTAAGCAAATCAATATAGAACACCCAAGTGTAGTAGTAGTATTAAATAATTCTAAATGTATAGCTAATGTCATCACCTGCTCCTACCGAAACTCCAGATGAATTCACTCGTCTCGATACATTTGTTAAAGCTTCACCAGGTAGTGAATATACAATCGATCAAAAGGAGCAAACGCTTTGTCGATCAGCCCCTAGTGGAAGAAGAGAATGTGTTAAACTTGATTTAGAATGTAAGTATAGTCAGAACGATTGTGTCTATGTGTCTTGTGCGAAATAAGTAAAATAAAAAGAAAGAGGGGTCATTGAACACTTGTAAAAATAGATACACAAATGTTTTCTCAAATGCAAAAGCTGGGCTTTTTCTGTTCTTTGCCTATGGATCCCACAGAAACTTATATGGAATGTAGA
Source organism: Mucor indicus B7402 (assembly GCA_000697295.1). Lineage (NCBI taxonomy): Eukaryota > Fungi > Mucoromycota > Mucoromycetes > Mucorales > Mucoraceae > Mucor > Mucor indicus. The sequence continues at coordinate 4,177 of JNEK01003031.1, forward strand.
AGAGTTTAAAATAAAACAACAGAAAGACAAAAATAGATATGAACTATATTCTTTTCTTTACAAGGGTGCAAGTACAGAAAAAAAAAAAAAAAAAACTCGAAATCTCTTGTGCATTGAAAGATCCCGATCTTTGAAAAGTATAATTAACTGGCAATTTTGAAATGAGCATGTTCCTGTTTTAAAAAATATATATTGCGTACCTTAATTGCCGCTGTCACTTGGGTTTTTAATTGGCTCTTGAATAAAAGCGCGTTCAGTTAAAGGTCGTGACAAATATGTGTAGAAAATACTGTTTGTAAGAGAAAGGCGATGCGGGGTCTTGTATTAACATGCGAAGGTATTCAACAGGTGCTACTTCAAATCGTTCATTTCTCTCCAGGAGTGTGGAAACTTAAAATATCGAAATAAGGAAGAGCCTAATATACGCTGTGTCAAGAAAGAATCTTCTCTTTGACTTTATTTTGGTATCTAGCGTTATTTCTTGACGACGTGCACCAAATATCACACTTAGAAAAGACTGTATCTTTGTCTTATTTTATGAGCAAAGCATTAAGCAGAACGATAATACCTTTGTATTCTAACAAAATTAGTTTGAATAGCAATACATCCTCTCGGTAATTCAGCAAAATACTGAATACTACTTTACTACTAAAGAAAAGGTGTTAATGCAAACTCAAATGTAAATTGGGACACGAAAACTAAATTTTATCAGACTGTGGTGCCTTGGTTTGTTTTTTTTTTTTTTTTTTCAAAATAGCCAAAATCAAATAATCAAAAACTAATGGAAGATATACAAAAACTTTTAAAAACAATAGAAGAGTTGAAATCTTCACATAAACAGCAGATCAGTCAATTACAAGCAAGAAATCAAGAGCTTGTTCAAACCAACACTAATTTAAAAAATGAATTAGATCAACATGTACAAAAGATAGCTGATCTCCAAGAAAGTGGTAACATTGACTAAAAGAACTAACAAAACAATGGCATTAACAATCTTTTTATAGAAAGGACAGCAAGAAAGAGGAAGCATAGCTATTTAGAAACTAATGACAACGATGATCTACTGGCTGCCCGTCGTCGTATTCATGAACTCGAGAAACAAATTCAGAGTATTGAGGACGATATACGAGTCGCCATTAACATAGACAATAAAGGCAATCCTGCAGTACCACTTTCCCAATATGAAGCAGTCGATTTCAAAGCAAAACGTCTGGAAGAAGAATACAAGACACAATTACATGATATCAGCAAATTAACACTAGAAAAAGAAATATTACAAAACGACTGCAATAAACATAAAGATCTTTTGTCTGAAAAGGAAAAGATTATAGATGATTTGAAGTCCACCTTAGCGTTGATAGAGTCAGGCGATGAAAATACAATATCACTGCAATATGCCGCGTTAAAACATCGCGAAGTTAAATTACAAGAATCACATTATCGACTAACGACAAAGGTTAAAAGTCTGAAGCAGGTAAAAAAAAAAAAAAAGATAGAACGTGAAGAGGAAAGAATGTTTCTAACAATATGCAGTATATTGCGGACCAAAATAAGGCATTAGAAGAAGCTAAAGCAAAAACATCAGAAACAGACAACCCATATCGCGATATAGCTATCGACTCGTTAAAGTCTGAAATACAAATCTATGAGACTGAAATAAAGAGATTGAAAAGACAAGTTGAAGAAACACGACAACAATCGAGAAGAGAACAACAATTGATGTTATCAGCTTGGTATGATGTGGCAGGAAATTTAGCAAAAGACTTTTATACATAAATAAACAACTTTTAGTTACTCAAGTACAAGCATTATGTCTGCTGCTGCTGCATTGACTTTAAAAATAAAGGTCCAGGGACGGACCCGCGCGTGGAATATTTTTCTAACATCTTAATGGTAACTAGCTTAAAAGAATCAATGAAGAAAAGGTGAAGCTTCCCTATCAAAAGGCCCTTAAATCTGCTGTATACGTTTGTTTTTTTTTTTTTTTTTTAAAAAAAAAAAAAAGAGGTGTATCTTTTAGAATATGGACGTCTATTGGACAATTTCCTACAGTAGCAGGAGGATGACGTTTTTATTTTTTTTTTTTTTTTTTTAAAAAAAAAAAAAAGTGATACGCGTTCAGTAAATTCAAAAGTGAACTTCTTTTTCTTTTTATAAACTATGTCTGGATACGATCGTGCTTTGACTGTCTTTTCACCTGATGGTCACTTATTTCAAGTTGAATATGCTTCTGAAGCAGTGAGAAAGGGTACATGTGCTGTACGTTTTACTTTCCTCCGTTTTTTTTTTTTTTTTATCGAACCATGTTCTAATCAAAAGTCATTAGGTTGGTGTGCGTGGAAAAAACGTCGTTGTTCTCGGTGTAGAGAAAAAGTCTGTTTTAAAATTACAAGATCCTAGAACTGTTCGTAAAATTTGTATGCTGGACGACCATATCTGTATGGCTTTTGCAGGTACTAATAGCCACATAGATTAAGCGACTCCCCTTTTTTTTTTCTCTTATTAAAACACTGGTTGATTTAGGTTTGAATGCAGATGCTCGTGTGTTGATTAATAAAGCTAGAATCGAATGTCAAAGTCACCGTTTAACAGTTGAAGATCCTGCATCTATTGAATACATTACACGCTACATTGCTCAAGTTCAACAAGTAAGAGAGAGAGAGAGAGAGAAAGAGTGAAATAACAGCATGGATTTAGAATACTAAAACGGACAATGTATTTTTAGAAATATACACAAAGTGGTGGTGTTCGTCCTTTTGGTATCTCCACATTAATTGTCGGCTTTGATAATAAGGAACCCAAATTATATATGACTGAACCTTCTGGTATTTACACTGCATGGAAGGTATAACTCAGATACTGGCAGAAGAGACGAGACTTATTTTATCATAGGCAAATGCAATTGGTAGAAGCTCAAAGACTGTACGTGAATTTTTAGAAAAGAACTACAATGAGGAAATGGATGAGAAAGATACTATCAAATTAGCCATCAAGTCGCTATTAGAAGTTGTTCAAACAGGTGCTAAAAACATAGAAATTGCAGTCATGACAGCAGATAACATTACAAAGGTAAAGAAATAAGAGTTGGAAAGAAGAAACGGATTGGGTATTAATGTGATTATTAGCATTTGGATCAAGAAGAAGTTGAAAAAGTAGTTGCTGAAATTGAGAAAGAAAAGGAAGAAGAAGCAGAGAAGAAAAAGAAACCTGCTGTTGCGTCAGGAAGTACTTGAACACTATAATAATAAAAACAGCTTTATGGAAAAAAAAGAGAAAAAAGCAAATTTATTTAGAGTTTTGCATTTTGAGGGAAATCCTTCATAGCTTGTCTAATACCAAGATCAGCCATAATTTCCTCAGAACCACCAAGAATAGCACCATACTACATAAAAAAAATAAGTACCTCTGTATACCCTATACATGTTTTTTTTTTTTTTTTCTTTTTGTTACCTTGTATGTTTTTTGGAAAGATTCAATAATACGTCCCATGCCAGTCTTAGTAATGGCACGACCACCAAATATTTGACAAGCATCGTCAGAAACATTATGAGCTACACGAGTGACTTGGAACTTGAGCAAGGCGATGGGACCAGCCAACTTGACAGACTGTTCGGCATAGGTCATATTGCACATCTGATATGTGATATTTTCCAACCAATTTTCAACACCTTCTAGTTGCGAAATCATAGTAGCCAACTTGTTACGAATTACAGGCTGGTCAATAAGACGTTTTCCAAAAACTTTACGTTGATTGGCCCATTTAAAGCATTCTTCAATGACGAGACGAGTGGCACCCACCATTGCACCACAAATGTACCAACGTTCATGATTAAAGTTATACATGATGACTTGGAAGCCTTTTCCTTCCGTACCCAAGATATTTTCTGCGGGGACCTTAACATTTTCAAAAGTAATATAAGAGGTACCGGCAGAAGCAGAGTAAGACGTTTTGATTTGCTTGGTCTCAATATTGTCATCGCGTTCTACAAGGAACATGGTGATGCCCTTATCTGTTACAGCAGCAACAGAAAAGTAATCACTAAAGGCACCGTTTGTGATCCATTTCTTTACGCCATTGAGGATGAAATGCTTGCCGTCGGGTGTACGTTTAGCTGTGGCGCGAATGCGTGCGACATCAGAACCTGCATAGGGCTCAGTGATGGCTAAACAGATACGTTTTTTGCCCAAAAGAACTTCAGGGACAATGCGAGCCTTGAGTTCAGGACTACCAAAGTTGAAGACGGGGGGAAGGCCGATACTGTAGCCGGAAGAGATACCATCAGCAAAGGCAGGAGTACCAAGACGTGCTGTTTCTTGATGGGCAATGAGTTCATGGAAATAGTCAAATTGGTCAGGTTGGATACCTCCAGGAAGCTTTAGTCCCTTAAGCCAAGGACCAGGGCCAATTTGGGACGCTAACACGCCCTCTTCACCAAGCTTGGCATACAGCTCCTTGGAAGGGTACTTTCCTTGATCCTCAGTCAAGATAGCTTCAGGTTTAATCTCGTCATAAATAGCACGAAGCGCTTTACGGAATTTGGTATGGCTCTCACTTACAAAAAAAAAAAAAAACACATACACACAATTGGTTAAAACAGTTTCTATCTTTCTTTTTGTTTGAGTAGCTTACGTAAAATAGGCACTCTTGAAGCCCATCCAGTAGCTGGGTTCAGCATAGGGTACTTCAGAAAAATCGCCAGGTGAACTGATCTTGACTTGAGTTTTCTCATTTTCAATATGACCAATTTTAAGACGTGGAGCATATTTTAATAAAACATCTTGACGATGAAGACCATAAAAATCCTCTATATTCATGTATGAGCACTTTCCCTTTATGAGCTATATGGGTCTTTACCAGTAACATCTTTTCCACCAAGTTCAATCAATAGTTGACTTCCACCAGGATGTAAATCAGCAAAAGTAGATACGTTATAAACAGCACTGTCAATGATAATCCAACAGTCACCTTCAGAATTATGTTTAGCTACTTCAGCTCTAGTAAAAGTCTTTAGTTCAGGCATAATGATAATGAAAAAGAAATAAAAAGAAAAAAGAAATTAGAACGAGAGGTGGGAATTTTAATGTCTTGCATTTCCAGCTTAAAAAAACCCTTCATACGTATAAACGAACTTGCACGTGAAATTGTTTATATCCTATTTTATAATGCAATGCCTTACGTGTACACCCATTTTACCGGCACTCACCCCTAAATTCATGCATAGATACATTGCTTTTCTAACAACGACACACTCATGTATAAAAATTGAGGCTATTAGTAATCCATGAAAAGTAAAAACAAAGGCATGTGCTTTTCGTTAAAAACAATAGATGACATCTCCTTTTCTTTTACAGCGATCAGTCTTTTATGTGAATAGTGTAGCGTTACACCGGGTTTGTTGAAAATTGGAATTGCCAATGAACTGACAGAAATAAATGTCGCATGAATATCTTTCTCAACTAATAATGCCATTGTTTGTTATAATCCAGCTGAAAGGATATAAAATTTTTCAAACTTGTCTTATTATTACACGTACGCCTTCAATACTAAACACAGTAAGAAGAAAGCATAGTTTTAGTATTTATCACACGTCGCTCTGTAAACTGTCTCTTATACACATCTAGATGTGTATAAGAGACAGGTTTAGTATTGAAGGCGTACGTGTAATAATAAGACAAGTTTGAAAAATTTTATATCCTTTCAGCTGGATTATAACAAACAATGGCATTATTAGTTGAGAAAGATATTCATGCGACATTTATTTCCTGTCTCTTATACACATCTAGATGTGTATAAGAGACAGAAATAAGACATGTCGCTAAAGTGACTTATATACACAAAAGAGTTAGTTTTCCTTGTTTACTTTAAACTTTGTCTACGAGTCTTACTTGTATAACTTTACGCTTACTCCAGCGACAGAATTTATTAGCTCGGATAACCGGGTAATACCTATCACGGTACTCGCCTCTTATTGTGCTAACCAGTATAAATGCTACAAGTTGATGTTTCCTTCTTCTTTTTTTTTTTTTTTCAAGTATTACTCGTAGTCTACTATTAGGAGGAGGACTTTAATAACAGTGTCAGTATTATTTGGAAAATTATGGAAAGTGCAAATAATTAATTGATCGGGTTACTGCCAAAAATAGTACAATTGACTTACATATGTAAAGCATGTTTCTTTGGTCAAAGAAGTAAATCATCGATTACACTAACTGTGCCAAGAGAAATCTTCTTTCTTGTATAATACAATAACTGCTTTCGACTGATGGCTTATATCGTGCTTAAAGTGAAGATCACGGTTGCTATGATTCTATTACATATTAGATTGTTATTAAATGATTATTGTTCGTGATACATTTTAAATAGACTAGTGATTACATGAAGCTAAATAGTTCAATTTACTAAAAATAAAAATAAAAATGAAAAAAAAAACAAAACAAAACAAGTTTCTTTTGCTTTTGTTATTACATAGGAGAATATCCTTACTTGTTGATAACATCGTCTTTCTCCATGGTTACAGAAAGGGTCAGGGATCCGTAAAAAAAAAAAAAAAAAAAAAAGAAAGAGGACCAAAAAAGTTGTACTACTACTACTGTCCAATGTATGTATATATTCAGAAGGGCTAGACCTAAAATAGGGAATACTTGTATAATTGTCAAATCATTCCAAGGGCTGAAATGGTTGAAGAAGTTCGATATTGCGCATAACGGAAACTTCTTTATTTAAACAATTTATATAAAATTAGCCCTTTATTTATTTCAAAGAGGGTTTTGTTGAGATTATAAGCCAAGAATTGTGACGATCCCCATTAAAGTGATATCATTACCTATTATTTCTAACAATAGAATTCTGACTTCGAAGATCGTCACTTTTTCCCGGGATTTTTAGCTTTAATTATTTTTAGTTGCTAGGAAACTCCTCTCCTTTTTCATTGAAGAAAGAAAGCAACGTATCTTTTCACTTAGAATCAGGAATAGGAAATCAGTGAGGCTTGTTGATGTCAAACTCAAATATAAGCCCATTTGTTTACAAGCATACATCTCAGCTTTTTATTTATTTATTTTTTCCCTAGCCTGAAAAATATAGCCAATAAAAGCTAAAAAGTAACGTTATAAATAGTACTTACTGACTTAAAAATAATTTTTTTTTTTTTTTAGTTAGAAAAAAAAAAATCTATAAAAGAGCAGAAAACAGATCCCTTCTTTTTTTCACCCTTTTTTTTAAAAAAAATTATATAGAGATCAACACTTTTTAGAAACTACCATGTTGAAAACATTTTTATTATCATTAGCATGTTCAACTGCTTTAGCAGCTATTGACCTATCCAACTTGCCTTCGAACACTGACCCACTTAATATCACTATCCCAAATATCCCTCAAACAACTTCATATGATCTAGCTACTGAATGTACCTTTTATACATCGAACTACACTATTGATCAAACCAAGTGGCCATTGAGCTGGCAAACTGCTACTTCAAACAACATGAATTCTTCTGCTGAATTCACTAACCTCTATAACCAAATTGACTGGTCCAAGGCTCCTAACGCTCCTGTCCGTAAACTTGGCGCTACCGGTGGGTTAGACTTGACTGGCTATGATACTGCTAATGATCCTTACTGCTGGTGGTCTGCTACTCAATGTACAACCCCAAAGACACAAGGTATCAACGCCGATATCCGCTCCTGTTCTGAACCAGAAACCTGGGGTCTCGTAAGTTAATATAGTTGTCATTATGGGAGGGGACGATAACTTACCTATTTATATAGACTTTTGATGATGGACCCAATTGTTCTCATAATGCTTTCTATGATTACCTTGAACAAAACCAATTAAAGGCTTCCATGTTTTATATTGGTTCTAACGTCCTTAACTGGCCCTATGGTGCTCTTCGTGGTGTTAAAGATGGTCATCACATTTCTGGCCACACCTGGTCTCACCAATTGATGACTACTCTTACAAACCAAGAAGTACTTGCTGAACTCTACTATACAGTGAAGGCTATTAAGTACGTTACTGGTATCACTCCTTTATACTGGCGTCCCGTAAGTAATTCGTTTTATGTGTTTGTATGTGGGACTAAATACATGAAAAATAGGCTCAAGGCGATATTGATGATCGTGTTCGTTGGATCGCTACTCAACTCAACTTGACTGCTATTCTTTGGAACCTCGATACTGATGATTGGGCTGCCAACACACTTCCTGGTATCACTCCCGATACTGTTAATCAAAACTATGAAAACTTCATCAAGATGGGTAGCAATGGTACTTTTGCCGGTACAGGTAACATTGTTCTTTCTCATGAAATCAACAACATGACTATGGATTTCTTTATCAAGCATTATCCTGAAATCAAGCAAAACTACAAGCATGTTCTTGATGTCGCTACTTGTATGAACATTTCTAATCCTTATGTTGAAAAAGTCATTACTTTCCCCTCATTTGACGCTAGCACTACAAAGAACGCCTCCACTGCTACTGGATCTGGCGTTGTTCCTGGTGCCTCACACGCTTCTGGATCAGCACAATCAAGTATCCTTAATGGACCTCTATTCATTGCTGCCCTCTTTGGTTTACTTTTAGTTACTGTCTAATTTAATTTGTATACATATTCCCTTGTCTTAATAAAAAAAAAAAAAAAAAAAAGAATTCAAATATAAACTTATAGTGTGGCGCTATTATCTTAATTGACTTGCTTTAGGCTCTTCGTTACAAAGTGTATCACACACCACAATCGATCTTATAGAAAGCTGATTTATATATTTCCTAGCATTGAAAAGGAGTCTTCTATTCAACAATTGTCCACTGAGTGGTTTACTTATTAAGGTAAATAAATAGTATAAGACACCTTCTCCAGAACAGTTGTTTTATATATACTCTGGACCCCAAAGGCGTATGGTAAATTGAAACTGACGATATTGTAAGCAAACAGTCTCATCAGTTTAAGATACACTTGCATGAATGGTTTAATAACAGTCCTCATGTGTAACATGATGCATATAATCAATACGCTTTTGATATTTCTTAGCATAAATGATGTTTATCAGTAAACTGTAAACACAAATATTCAAATTCTTTATTGATATTTAAACAAAGAGCGCGTCAGGCCCTCCTTTGTCAACAAAAGTAAAACAAGAAATCACCTCCTCAGACATGAATGGCAAAGGAAGGAAATATCGCTTCATCAACGAGTTATACCAAGTATTGCCAACGCTTGCTAATGGAGTAGTAGAGTCTTCACCCCGGCCCTTAAAATGAGCCGTTTGTCTGTGCTTTACTGTCCTCCATTCGTTATACTGTAGAATTTACGTTGATATTTAAAAGGACATGGGTTCCTCAATAGTGTTGTCATATAGCAATCTTGTCAAAAAGAAAAATCATGTGATTCAATAAAGATCTTTAAGAATGAACCACTATGCGAGATATAGAATGTGAACCTGTAATGACACTATTATGTGCATTAATGTTGTCAATTGGCTGGTAGTGCACGTATTGTTGAAACAGTAAAGTACTGTGTGTGTGCAACCAACAGCAAACAACAATGGTCGGAACTTGACGGCCCATTTAAACTTTTCGGTTAAACCACTTCATCCTTTTTTATTGCTATAGAAAAATGCAAAGCTATTTTTCTTTTTCTTTTTTTTGCTTCCTTTCTTTCAGTAATTAATTAAAAAAATAAATAAAAAAAAAAAAAAAAAAAAAGGAAATGACAGGTAATCTTCAAGTCATTTAGAATTAGAGTGAAACGTTGTTTATGCAAGTGAAAATAGAAATATACAAAGCATTATATGATTATGAGACAGATAAAGAAGACGAATTGTCTTTAAAAGAAGGCGAGATTATTAAAATCACGAACAAGGATAGTCCTGATTGGTGGTTAGCTGAGCGATTGAATAACAGTAAAGAATATGGTCTTGTACCTAGCAATGTAAGCAATGCTTAAAATAACCTCACATGTATGAAGTCACTAAACTGCATAATTTATACTCCCATATAGTTTATAGAGTTAGTCTCTACTACAACAAAAGGAGGTAAAATTAAACATAAACATCCAAAGCGACTTGACTGAATGAGCTGCTTGAAATTCTAGAAAAGAAGCTGGCCATTGTCATTCAAGACTATGAAGCACAAGATCCTGAAGAAATATCTTTACAAAAAGATAGAATTATTACTGTTTTAGACCAAAACTTTGCTGAAGGTTGGTGGAAAGGCGATTCAAACGGAAAAATAGGTGTCTTTCCTGCTGATGTAAGTAGATAGGCCACGACACCTGATAATTCCAGTAATAGTATCTAAACGATACACTTTGTAGCACGTGGAATTCGTCAAAGACAACGAACAAGCTATTGAAGCTGAATCAAAAGCGAAAAGTAAGTCAAAGCTTATACAAGGGGAGAATTAAACTAATGGGTATACAGAGGATCCATTTAAACTAGCTGCCTATGGTGTTAAACAAGGTGGCATTGGTAGTATTTTGGCAGGCGGATTTAGTTTGAAAAGATCCTCAACTACAGGCAACACCAACAGACAATCTGTTAATGAAAGACCACCATCTACAAATACACCATCTACTGTAAATGTAAAGTATTACTATGTTGAGCGCTTCAATTTACATTCTTTGTTACTTTAGGCACCTGTTATTCCTAGTAACAAACCTACAGCATCCACTGTCAAAAACACACAACCTGAAGCAACAAAAAGTAGGATAAAGTACATTCTTGTAATAAAAGACAAAGGAAGCTGAATTTATTTTCTTTTAGGTAAAAAGGCTATGGTAATTCACGAATATGTGCCTGAAAATGATGGTAAATTAAAACACAAACAATAACAAGAACTGTTGATAATAATTTGATAATAGATGAAATTCCTTTATTAAAAGGTGAATACGTGACAATCGTGGACCAATTGGAGGATGATGGGTGGTGGAAGGGAACCAATGAGAACCATGTCACGGGTATCTTTCCCTCCAATTTTGTTCAAATCTTGGAAAACGAAACTCCTCCTCCAAGACCTACTCGCACTCGTCCTGCAACAGTAAAGACTGAGTCTTCTGATCAGATGGCGCGTCCCCCACCTGTCCCCGTGAACACTCGTCCTACATCCCTTTTATCTAACCGTCCCGTCACGTCGCCCCCTCCCAAACCTACCACCTCACCACCTATCCCTACCAAACGTAGTAATTCCATCATGTCGCCTCCGCCTGTCAATACACATAGACGTATTCCTTCTATTCCACTGGTTTCACCTGACCTACCTCCTGTATCGCCTGTAAGCTCGCGTCATTCACGTCCTCCTTCCACTAACGCTCCCGATATACCGCCACCCGTTATTCCTGCACGTGCTAAGAACGAAGCTATTCAAAACATGGCTAAACCACCTAAAGTCAATTTTAAGCCTGTCGTCGATCGTCCGCAATCCAACAACAATGTAGACACACCACCCATCGTTCCTAAACGAACCACACCTCCTCGTCCTTCTACTACCGTTGAAACACCCAAGGCAGTAGAGCCTAAGCAACAACAAGAAATGGCTCGTCGCTCCATCAATAGCACAGAAGAACCTGTTGTTCCAAAAAGACCGTCTCACCCTTCTACAGCATTACCTTCTGTGCCCAACATCAAGGAAAAAGAGGATGATGATATGACAGTACTGGTGCGCCGTTTAGTTCAAGCTGAAGTCAACAAAATCCGTAAAGAGTTTGAAACTAAATTAGAAGATGAACGTATTGAGAGGTTAAAAATTCAGGTTGAGCTTGAAGAATTAAAAGCTTCTTTACAAGAATAAAGACTATATGTATTTTTTATTTTTATTTTTTGTGGTTTTTTTTTCTTTTTTTGTAAATGGAGGGGGGTATGTGTAAAATGATAAACAAAGCTTCTTTTTCTTTTGTAATTTTATTGAGCCATCATACCCTCTAAGTTCAAACCACCTTCCATTTGTTCCTTTGCAAACATTTCAAAGTACTGGAAGATAATAGTGACACATAATAAAATACCAGTACCAGAACCAATACAGCCAATCATATCGGCAAACACAGAGATGGCACCAAGACAAGCACCACCAAAGGAGGCAGCGACAGGGATGACACGCTTTAATTCCTTGTACATGGAAGTATCACGATAACCAGCAATGACCAATTGTTGATCCTTAAGTTGACGAGCGACATCACGAGGAGAAGCGCCAGAGATTTCGATCCAGGTCTTGGAAAGAAGAGCACAGGTAGTCAACATGATAGTGATATAGATGACGGTATGAATGGGGTCTAAAAGGGCAGCAGTGAAACTGCGAGGAGCAGAGAGGTAATAGGCAATACCACCAACAGCGTTCAATTGAGAGGTACCTTCTAAAGTTTCCCAAGTACCTAAAAGACGGATCAAGAAGTTGTCTGTGAAGCGCTTGTAGAGCATTTGGGAGATCATAAAGATGTTGGAGGTTAATGTGGACTGAAGCATAATAGGCATGTTGGATGTATAAAAGAGTTTGACAGGGTAAGAACCGCGTTGTCCACGAAGACGGTTGGACTTGACGGGTAATTCAACACGGAAACCTTGAAGGTAAATGACAAGTAAGAAAATAGAGGCAGTGGACAACAAACTCATGACGTTTGGCATGTTGGCACGATAGAAAGCTTCCTTAAGAGCGCGTGTTTTATCCTTGCGAGTCATCAATAAATGGACTAAAGCAATAAGAGCGCCTTCGAATTCATCACCACGACCGCTATCCATGGTTGTGGGAGAAAGTGCTTTCCAAAAGATAGTTTCACAAATGTTGGTAGCAATAAAGAGATTGATACCTGAACCAAGACCGTATCCTTTTTGCAATAATTCGTCCAATAATAATGTGATTAAAGAGGCAACAACCAATTGAATAATTAAAATCAAACAAACACCAGCACCGAGGTCTTTAGGATTGCCATAAAGACCTGTCAAGACAGAAACAGTAGCATGACCAAAAGCAATAATCATAGCAAACACTTTATAAAAATAGTGAGAAAAAACATACATACACACATATATAAGGACTTACATTTTTGAGCACCACTGAATAAAGCCCTGTCTTCTTTCAAACTGAAATCCACTTCAATAATATTTGCTCCAGATAAAAGTTGCATAATCATACCAGAAGTGATGATAGGTGTAATACCTAATTCCATAAGCGTACCACGGTTAGAAGCAAGAATAACTCTCATCCAAAAAAGGGGATCTGCTGAATCAGATGACATGATGCCGTAAAGAGGAACTTGAGACATGACCAAGAAGATGAATAATGTCACTGCTGTCCACATTACTTTTTGATTGAAAGGAACCTAATAAGCGCGTTTTATCAATTATCTGTCTTCCATAAAAACTCAACTATTTTCTTACCTTGCGATCAGGTGAGACGATTTCTGGAAGAATAGCCATGAATGGCTGAACAAGATGTAAGATCCTGACTAAAATACCGTTCAATAATCTCTTCTCTTTTCTTTTGATTTCATACACTTACATCCCATTCTTATTAATTATTATAAAGAAAAAGAAAAAAGACTTGAGGAAAAAAAAAAGTACTTCTATTATTATAAATTTTGTGCTGAGCGAGTAGGCCAATCAACGTATTTTAACAGGACTTAAATTCGCCAATCAAATCACTCCACCTTGTTTTTTTCATTTTGACATGATGACGAGTCTATATTACCAACATTCTCATGAGGTCTCAAGAAACGAGTTATTAATATGTGGAAAAAGGCACTCTATGACCATGCGAGGACAAAAGATATTGGAAGAATTGCAGTAGAGAAAGAGAGCATTGTTTCAACTGGTAAACATGTGGACATTACAGTCATCAGCAGAATCAAAACTGGAAACTGTTGTATGCCACATAATAATGCCCAAAGTCATTAAATACTCTGGGCTATTAATTAGACTGATATACATACTTCTTTTTTTTTATCCTTTCTTTCTGCCGGTTGATTGATAATACGCCTCCCGTAAACCTACTTGGCTGACTCATACAGTACGACATACCTGTGTGGTTTGTAACACACTATGCTGTCTAAATTGATGCATGTTAACTAGCATAAAACCAAACAACTGCTATAAAGACAACAGTTTACCAAAAAGCCACACACAAACGCATTACTCACTCAAAGTGCTTTATAGGATAGAAATTTATCCTTCTATTATTGCAGAACGACAACTTTGGCATAAGTAGATAAACAAGAAGTATTTCGATTTGGTTACAATGTTTGCTGCTGTAACCATCATCATCATTTTCCTTTTATATTAGTAGAGTTTTTCCGATTTATTCTTTTTTATTCTTTTTTCTTTTTTTTTCTTTCTTTTTGTTTAATTTAACATGAGCCAACAGACTGATAATAATACAGGTATGCAAAACGCTGTACGTTTCCCAGATTTCCTTTGCGATCACTCTTTACACGATGCAAACACCCCTTGCTTATCTGAGGATCATTGGTTTTATGCATTACAAGCTATCCGTGAATCGTTATTCAATAATACGTCTGCTACTATTTCAGCGCCCTTTTACCACATTCTTGACTATGAACGAAAAGGCAAGGGAGCAACACGAGCTTCATCAGTGCCCATGATCCAATTAGCTTATATGGAGAAAATGGCATCCACTTACAATTTCAATGCACAGCCTTTCATAGCAGAGGACATTTACATGTACAGACAATTACGTTCTGAACATTTACTCATTCGCATGGCTCATTGTATTGATACTGAACAGATGACATATACTGTCATTCGACTTTCACGAGGTGTTTTCTTGGTACAAAAGTACTTGCCAAGCGATCCTATTGATTTTCCATCACGCACAACGTTTGATCAATCCTTTCGGGTGAGAGACGAAGATACAGTGCCTGTAGATACGTTTTCGTTTGATACGCTGTTTAGCGATATGATGCGTCAGACACAACAAGTGGCAGCGGAGAAAGAAGAAGAGCTTGCAAGGTCTTTTGTGCCGTATACATACACATTAGGCCTGCGGTACACGAACCCTTACCAAGATACGAGGGACATTGTCGTGCGGGGGAAAATACCGCTTTGGTGTCAGACTTTATTTATCACTGAGTGCATGCGACAGTTGCCAATCCTGCCCAATACGACATTAACGAACCTGCTGCCGTTTTTGAAAGGAATGGAGTTTCGGTTTACGACCATTGCAGCAAATAACAAGGGCTACTCGAATCCTTACCCAGAGTTGACGACTATTTTCGAACGGTTTGCTATGGAGTTGTGTCAGCCTCAGATTATTTGGCAGAATGCAGACTTTCATGGAAATAAGTGGGCCGAAGCACAAGAGAAAATCTTGGCTTCAATCGTGTTCTGTGACATACCTGATGAACAAGCATTTTATATTACGTCTGTAGCGAATCAATGGGCTATGTCTCAAGGTTTAGCATTACAATAACCATTTTGTAAATAAATATGTTAGAATAAAAGGATTGTATTATACATAACTGATGATGACAAATCTCAAGAAAAACATCTCATGAAAGGACTCAAGTTTTACATGAGAAATTCTTTATATACACCAGATGATGTAAGTCAATTAGTCATCTTAAGCTTTTTTTTTTTTCCAGAAAGCCCAAATGGTAGATAGTTTTTTAGCCATTTCCGTGCCACAACATGTCAGTTCATCATTGAATTTTATTGGGGGTTCTTAATAGAGTCGTGCCACATATTTCCTATAATGAATATCTGTCAAAAGAAACCTAAACTCACGCCTCGTAATAGAGCAACGTCGTATTGGACATAGTCTTTGCTTCTATTATGTCTACTTTACTTCTATGTAGCGAATTGTATTGATTTTGATAATGGTGAAATATCGAATACTGCTTGTTTATTAACGTGTATGAATGATACTTGTGTAAAATATAAACTATTGCTACTATTTCGTTCAAGTGTTCTACATAAACTTAGAATCGCCGGTCCAACTTAAAATACACAATATTGTATAGATTAGCACAAATTCTCTATTTATTATATTGCTAGTGGAAAAACAACAAATCGACTCGATCTCATTATATATAAAGCGTAAACCAGAGGATTGTCAAGCGAATTTTAAACAGCAAACGATAAGTGAGTCATCTATGACTAAGCTCAATTGGGTAGCTAAATTTAGTAATTTAGCTAAGCATTGCAAGAGGGTTCCTGCCACTAAAGATAACAGTGTCTAATTTTTTTTTCTCGCACACAGGATACCGATTATGAAGAAACAAACAGACGATTTGCCTCTCATCGTTAGATTTCCCAAGTTTGTTAAGGATAAATCAACTCTTGAATCAGATGAACAATATCCCTATAATTCACCAGAACATTGGTATTATGTGCTCACTGAAATTAGGAAAAAATTATTTGCAACTACTTCAGCAACCATTTCATCGCCCTCTGAGTTCCTTTTTCGACACCAACAACAGCTAAACTCAACTCGAATTCCATACTATGATCTCTTTGCTGACTTTGACAAGAAGGCTGTTAAATTTAGCTTCAATGCTGATTCCTTTGCAGCAAAGGACATTTTCATGTACAGACAGTTACGATCAGAACACATCCTCATTCGTATGGCAAACAATCTCTATGCAAACGAACTATCCTACACCTTCTCTCGTCTTTCGAGAGGTATTTTTTTAGTGCAAAAATACCAACCGGGGGAACCTATGAGGTTTCCAACACACTCGTCGATGGATGTTAGCGAGATGACACTATCGATAGACAGCTTTACATTTAAGACTTTATTTAACGATATGAAGCAACAGACAGCTGCTCATAGCAATAGGACCCATCATACCACAATAGGAGGAGAACGCTTTGCCCCATTCACATACACATTAGGCGTACGATACACAAATCCATATGAAGGCTCAAATGATATTGTTGTGCGAGGAAATATCCCACTGTGGTGTCAAACATTATTCATCACAGAATGTTTACGGCAATTGCCTATTTTGCCTGATACCATCCATAGATCACTGCTGCCATTTTTAAAAAATATGCCATTTCGATTCACAAAGTTTAATAATAGAGATGCCTACCCTGAAATGACTGTTATTTATGAACGTTTTGCCTTGGAATTATGCGACCCACGATTGTTATGGCAAAATAATGATGATCAAGGAACTACGTGGGATCATGCGGAACATCAAATTTTGAATACCATTGTGCTTTGCGATATATCAGACGAACAAGCTGAGCTTATTACTATAGTCGCGACTGAGTGGGCTATGTCACAAAATATAACAATGTAGTAGTAACTATATAGAATTGTACCAATATTATAACAATATCCCCTCCCATTTTGTTCAAGCTCTTCGCTAATATTCTTCGTTTTTTGACGGGCTTTTTTTATGTTGCATTGATTTTTATAAACAGTTGACAAACTAAAAAAAAAAAAAAAAGAAAAAGCAAAACGAACGGTCAAAATTGTGAAGTTACTGATGAAGTGTCTAATTATTCACAAATTTATTATACAATTAAATAGTTGTTTTCCTTTAAGAGGCAGCGGCGAATACTTGATCAACAATAGTGTTGGAATGAGTTCTAGGGACTTCAATTACTCTAGAAGAACCGTTTGCTTTTTTTTTAAAAAAAAAAAAAAAAAAAAAAAGTAAGTCATTGTCTTTTTTTTAATAGGGTTTGTGTGCTTACAGAAATGTACAGTGACAGTGGGTTTAACAGAAGCATCTAAGGTTTTTTGTACTTCATAGGTCACATTAGGATTATTGTATTGAATGCGGGGGAGATTTTCTTGTAAAAAGTGTCTAAAATAAATATTTAATTATCCCATTTATTTACTGTAGTGTATGTGCTTTACCTAGCACCAGCACTTTCATTCTTGCCTTTAGAAGAAAAAGCTAAAGCAATTTTAGAGACATTAGAGGGTAATTTGGCAGCACCAGGACCAGAAGTTAAAAGCTTCAAGATTTCACGTGTAGAAGTAGCTGATCTTAATGACATTGTTAATTAGAATAAAATGTAAAAAATCAAGATTTTTTTTTAAATGACCAGGGACTTGCTTTTAGGGTGGTGGGTCCTAAATGCGCCTTTTCATTGGCTGGATTTACTTGTTTGTTTTTTAAGGAGTAATGTATTTTCATGCATGAAGGCGTAAATTAATTAATAAAAACAAATAGAAAAAGCCACTATTTAAAGGGGCCAAAAGCAAAAACAAGTCTTTTCTTTTCTTTTCCTTGTAGATAAGTTTTAAAGTATTTGTCCACCTCAGGTAAGTAATGCTTGTGTGAAGCTCCCTTCAATGTACTGCTGTATGATATTAACTGGGGATAACAAGAACTAATACCGTATATTAGTACGCAAGATATCCCCAAGTAACTTTATAGCAAGGTAGGTAAAAGAATACCCATTAGCATTAGATGGGCAAAATCTTCAATATCAAAGCAAAACAAAATGCCCTCTTCCTAGCAGCAAAGCGGACGCCAATCCTTTCAATACCATTCTACTCTTGTTGGGAGGATATAAGGCAATCTTCTTCTATTTTTCTACAAAAAAAGAAAGAATTGAGCTCTGCATGCAGATTCGCTCAGCAAAAATAAATAGATGCAAGCGATTAACATCTGATATTTTTCGAATTCAGATATGCATGAGCCTAGTGATTCATATAATATTTGCAAATTGGAAGCTTTTCTAAATCAATTTAATTGCATTGTTGTAGATCTAGTAAAATGCAATAAAAACATGATCCAATTCTTAAGAAATAAAAAAAGACAAAACTTTTTGACGACGATGAGTTTGTTAATCTACTTTTCTTAAATTTTATGCTAAAAGATGATTGGGTGGCTTTTTTGTGTTTTTATTCAAAGTTTTCAATTTTTTTTTTTTTTTTTGAATACATTTACCAACTACTTTTATATAATGGCTTTGAAAAAGAAGCAAGTTTACGAATCAGAATCAGAAGACGATTATAATGAAGGCTACGATAGCCAAGAAGAACAAGTAATTAAGACTTTTGTATTCTCTGATCGAGGTAGCTTATTTTTAATTTCGTAGGATGATCAAATAGATTCAGAGGAAGAATTTGATAGTGAGGAAGAAGAAGGAGAGGATGAAGAAGAGGATGAAGACGAAGACGAAGCTGAAATGTACAAAGCAGAACAAATGGCTAAACTCAAGAGAGGTACGAGCGAGCTGTTTTTTTGTGTAGATCTTGATCATAATTGCTTTCTACTTTGATTAACTAGATCTTGCTCATGTGTCTTTTGAACAACTTGCTGAAGTGAAAGGAAAGATGGAGGGAAAAGATTCTCAACCAAAGCAAAAGATATCCAAGGATCAAATTTTAAAAGACCTTCAAGGTGCAGTTGGCAAATTAAAAAAGAAGAATAAAGTCAAATTGACAAAAGACGACATGAAAAGGGACAATAAACATAAGTAAGAAGGAAAAACATGATATGTAAAGTGTGCATCAATTAAACAAAAAAGGGAATCATTTTTAGGCCAATGGAAATATCGTCAAAAAGAGCAGTTGGACGTCTTAGACAAGTTGTAGAAATACAAGCAGAGGTAAGCTCCACAGTAACACACGGATAAAATATTAATATCACTATAGAAACGTCGAGATCCCAGATTTGACAAGTTATCCGGTTCATTTAATCAAGATTTATTTGAAAAATCATACGGATTTTTAAAAGACTATAAAAAATCAGAAATGGACATGCTCAAAGAACGTATTAAGAAAGAAAGGGACCCCGATACACAAGAACAAATGAAAGCTTTATTGGCCAAAATGGTATAATTTATACAAATATTAGTTTGTGAGACCTTATGTAAATTTGGTATTTTTCTAGGTTTCTGCAGAAAAACAAGAACAAGAAAAGAAGAGAAAACAATCTTTACTAAGAGAACATAAAAAGAAAGAAGCTGAATTGGTGAAGCAAGGCAAAACACCTTACTTCCTTAAACGATGTAAAGTTGAACTATTCACTGAAAAGCAGTATGTTAACTTTCTTTTTTAGCTGAGAAACGCAAACTTGATTTAATGGATAAATACGAAAAATTGGGTGCAAAGAGCGTCGACCGTATTTTAGAAAAACGCCGCAAGAAAAACAGCGCAAAAGACAGAAAGCATTTACCTTTCAACAAGCGAAGATCAGCGGATTAACAATAATAAGATCAAATATGGTTTGGCAATGTTGTATCATAATATTACACAGAATAAAATCAATCAAATTATTATATTGATCCCCCCCCCTTTCACTTATAAAAGACACGCCTCTCTTTATATTTTTTTGCATTTCTTCTTTGATTTTCTATAAACCTAATGCGTTCTTTTATTTCAAGCGTATTGATTGCGCTTTATGCAATTACATTTGTTTTTGCTTCACCTTCTTTGATTGAAAAGAGAAGTACTTCTATCAAACACATGTATGGCAAGCACCGGTTGGTGACTTACGTTGTCGACTGGGAAATTCCAAAATCCATCAATTGGAAGCAACTAGATCATATCGCTTATGCTTTTGCTGAACCTGACTCTAAAGGAACTCTAAAATCATTTACTAAAGGAAACTTAAAGAACCGTATGCAATACTCATTATTGCATTACTTGTGACTCATATATATTATTATAGTTGTCAAAGAGGCTCACAAGCATAATGTAGGTGTAAGCATTTCTGTTGGAGGGTAACGTACATATGATCATTATGACACACCACTAAATCAAACTTCAATATTTTAGTTGGAGCGGTTCCAAATATTTCAGCTCTTTGGTTAAATATTCTTCTTCGCGTAAAACCCTTGTTCAAAATATTGTAAAACTGGTTGATGAATACAAACTTGACGGTGTTAATCTCGATTGGGGTATATATGATATACTCTTATGCCTAAATACACTACTCACACTATTATAGAGTATCCTAATGACCCTGATGGTGTGTCTTGTAACAAAAAGTAAAAATTATAGAATAACGAGAACGATAAATTCTAAACTGTTTCATATATAGAAATCCCAAAGATACTGAAAACTACCTTAAATTCATCAAGGAATTGCGTTCTGCTTTAAACAAAAAGTTTGGTTCTTCATATAAACTAATTACTACAGCTGTTGGTACGACTGTCTTTAAGAACGAAAAACAAAAGCCCACTACTAAACTCAACAAGGACTGGGCTAAATACGTTGACTTTTACTATTTGATGGTATGAGCACATGTCATAGATCTAGCAATGGTTAACATAGATATATATAGGCTTATGATATCAGTGGTAGTTGGGATAAAAAGACAGGTCCAAATGCACCTCTTAAAGCCAACTCCAACTATGATGCTAGCGTTGTTCAAGGGATTTCCGCTTGGACTAAAGCAGGTATCCCCAAGAGTAAAATGGTGGTGGGTGTTCCCTTTTACGGCACTGCTCTAAAAACCCGCCAAGCCATTTCCTCCACCAAACCTTATGTGCTTTTGGCCAGTCATAGCGTCGTAAAGGGTGACAAGTACGACGAAAAAAGCGCGGATGCATGTCCTGGTGCTGTTGCTGCGTATTCTGGCTCTTATCAATGGCGTTCTATTGTGAACGATGGTATCAATAGTGGTGAAAAGGGCTGGAAAGTCTACTGGGATAAACATGCAAGTACACCTTACGCCTATCATAAAGCAGACAAAAAGTACCTTTCTTTTGATAACGTCAAGTCCCTCAAAGATAAAGTGAACTATGTGGTGAAAGAAAAACTGGGTGGTGTCATGGTCTGGTCTTTAGAGATGGACGATCATTCCAATTCATTATTAAAGTCACTTCAAGGAGTTAGAAAATAATAGCAATAATAAAACAGCATTAATGTATAGATATAGTAGTAAAGCGTCGCTCTAATGAACTGAAGCAGATCCTTAGAACAAAGTCTTGTATAGCAGCGGCTCCCACGGTAACCCTTTTGTAGGGTCTCATCAGTCGGTTGACCACACTTTCCATTATAGACGGTAGCATATGACTAATCTGCTGGCGAATATATGCCATATATATTTTTATTCATAGGGGTTGTCTTCTGCTATAAGTAAATTTGCCTTTTTTGGTTTTCTGATGTATCTAGCAAGAATACATCCACCACACGTATTCTAAAAAAAAAAAAAAAAAATACATACACAAAAACAGCTGTTTACTTTATGAATCTTTCTCTTCACCAGAATAATAACCAATTAGATATTCAACTCTACTTTATAATGAATTAATAAACTGCAAGTCTGCTGAGGGTATGTTTACAAAATAGTTCTCACCTATTCTATTCTGTGAATTGCTTCTTTTTGGGTCTTGATTTTGTACATAAGATAAGGCTTACTTCTTGCGAGGGCATTCTCGGGTATTTTACTAGAGCTGGTTAGATCATTCTTTGGGAATCTCAATTCAATTGTGCATTATACTGTAAAGCCTGCTGATGCATTCTTATTTGATGCTGCTGATATTGGAAAAGGGATTGCCTTTTATAGGTTCCTTTAAAGAAATGAACGCTTGATATTTATAATTCTATTGTTATACTATACGTATATAAGATGGTTAAGTAATATAAACGTGTTAGTTATTCGATATAGCTATGTTTTCTGACGATTTCAACTTCATCTGCATCAGCACCGAATTTTCGTTTAATACGTAAGGGTTGATCAGCACCAAAAAAGTATAAGTCGTCCATTTTACGCACACGAGACATTGCAACGTAAAGCTAACCATGGAAAGGCATAGTATCTACGCAGTCAGTAGTCGCACTTTGCGATTTGTGGATTGTAGTCGCAAATGCTGGTACTATAGGATACTAGGCTCTTGTATAACTTGTATTAGGCACTTAGCGGCTGGTTCGTTGAATCCAGTAGATCAGAGCCACTACCATTGTCAAGCTTTTTCTTCGAGCATATATTTTCTTTCTCTATATACATTCAATTGTTGCAAGTGTACCATTTACCCATCCTTGGACTACGTTGAGATTGTGGATTAGCATTACTGGCATATATTGCTTTAACTGAAGGGATTCCAAAAGCTTGGTTTCTCGAAGAGCCGTCTTAGCGGTACCTTTATTTCACACATATGAGTCATAAGCAGTGAATGTTTGACCTTCACCAGGAAAGCTCAAGTAATCTTTTTCGTTGACTTGACGGACTCGGTCTCTGGTAGAATATAAACGTAGACAGGACACAGGAATCTCAAAATTTATGTACCGTACGTTGATTAACAAACTCGATGACGGACTGACTCGATTTGTCGTCTTGATTAATGCATCGTTAATGGACTCTAAATGTTTGGCGCTGATAATGGAGTATTCATCCATGAGAGGCAATATTTTAAGATACAACTTGGCATACTCGTCCAATTTTGCTAAGTTTGGCACAGAGGATATACAGGCGAGTTATAATTAAAATGAAGGTTTACTTATACAGTTAACGTAGTTTGGGCTATAACTCAACACTTAATTTGAGTAATGAAAACGATGAGCCCAACAGTCAGAAGCATCTGTTTATCAAAGAGGAATGGAAGCAAATCAAAGACGAAAACCAATCCAAGATCATATTTGCTGGTATTCCTCGTCACATCGTGAAAGACCTTCAAGAAATAGAGACAACTGTTGAAGACGATTTAACCAAAGGATATCTAAATGTCTCACAATGCAAGCCAAGTATGCATTCACTGTAGAAGAATCGTATTTCAAAATCTATAGCCATATCATTTCAATGATGCACCATCATTCTGAGTATCTGTAAGCCCAACCCGAACATTCAACCAAAGGAAACACTTGCATACAAATCTGGGGCCCTATCATCAGTTGCATATTTGGACATACAGCTTTGAAAGTAATGAGGGATGACTCTGTGAATGAGCGATCTTCACAAGCAAGGAAAGCAAATAATGGCGATCAAGAATCCAACAAAAAATGGACTAGTGATAAAATAGACTTCCGAGTTTGTTACAAAGATTGGAACAAATTAATCAATTTATTGAACGGTGAAGTCTCACAAGGACAAAGTGGTATTAATAAATACTGTACTTTGGCGACCACGTTAAGCTTACCAGGGAGAGCGAGATAATTGCTGACAATTTTTACTCCTCTCTACATGTTAAACAAAAGGAAAAAAAGGTCGCTCAGATTTTATGGACTTCAACTAGCTGGTATTGAAGGCGAAATGACGCAAATACGCCTTGTCAAGGATGGTTTGTATACTCTTTCGGTTGTAGGTCTGTGGCGCCTACCTATTTGCGAAGACAATTTATATTGTCTCAGAGCGTTAACAAAGCGTCTTTTTGAAATCAAAAGAGGGTATTTAGCATTGGCTAGAAGTTATCGGAAAAAGACTATGAGATCAATATTGCCAAAAAAAAAAAAAAAAAAAAAAAAAAAAAAGAAATGTAGCAATTCTGATGTTGGGGATACTGATGATGAGGATACTGATACCGCGCATACTGCTACTAGGTATATAGACTGAGTTAGAGGCATCTGGTTTTCTCCTAACTAGCTGCTGCAGTAATAGAGTTTATGATGGCTCTTTACCTGACTTTCTTTTGTTCCCTCCTCACTTAAACAGCATATAACCTACTTTTTTTTACCCTTTTTAGCCTAGTCGTTTATATCTATTATTATATTTTTATTCTTATTATTATCCTTTTATTAGTTAGTTAATTCTTGTATTCATTGTTTGTTCCCCTTTGACATGAAATTTTATAATTCTTACGAGAAAATTTCAGTATAAGTTTGTGGGCACACTGTTGACGTATAGCATACCAAAGTAATCTCCATCATGAGCTCCTTAAAGCTTTACTTTTGCTAGTATTAATTAAAAGCCGTATTAGTTTTGTTCAGATTGTCTTTTTTAAAATTGCTTTATTTTTTACGCTACATACAATTCAGGATGATAAAATTCAAGAGGTTATTATAGAAGGGGCTGTACAGGCTCAACCTGTTTCGTATTCACTTCTCTCTAGTACATAAAGCGTAGTCTCAACCTAAACCATGAATTAGAGTGCCAAGGGAAAGGAACCAGTAAGCAATCAAGTAGCTTTGAAATCTATATAGACTTTAAATGTCGCTATAGAAACGCGAAAATGTCTCTTTCGTTACTTTGCGGAATCAAAGGTAGAAGCCATAACTAGAGGCTAGGTGTTGAACTAGCGGCTCAGCCTGCCTCTTTTTCATTTTCTTTAGTTCATTAGTAGGGGGTTGTTTTTTCTGCTGTTTATTCATATGAAAGTTTCCCACACTGAAATCAATGAAGGTGAGAATAAGCGAATGAGCGAGGCTGAGGTATTTTAGCTCACTTCATAAAGTAAAAAAAAAAAAAAAAAAAAAAAAAAAAGAGGGTCCCACTATATATGTTATTTATTCAAGTACATTGAATTCAATTGCATGTATGTAAATCGTTCAGCAAAAGGTATAAACTTAATCTCTTATACGTGTTGCTCTTTTCCATTTATCAAATTATCTTCAAAATGACGTACTGTTAGTACACATAGTTTGAAAGTGAAGGCAATGAGCGCTCAATACCATCTGTTTTGTTCTTTGTTGTATTTTGAAATGACACAATAAAAGGATTTCTTTTCTTTCTTAAATTCTCATTATTATAATAACTGTAAAGCTACAGTATATATAGTGTTCGTATTAATTTCTGTTTTTAGTAACAGCAGGTGTGTAACACTGCAACGCGTAATAGCCCTTCCCGCAAGAAATGGTTGTTAGCTTTTAAGCCTAACGAACTGTTTTTATTTAGCCAGAATGCAGTTACAAGCCACTGCGTAGGAACGTACTTTGATTTTAACATTAGAGGCTATTGTTGGAGAAGCACACAGACTGTTTTTATCAAGAAAGAAGAGCTCGCTGTATTCAATGCCGATAGAATGACATCTCGTGTTTAGAATGTATGATGCTATCCCTTGTAAGATTGGGACCAGTAAAATTGGTATTGAAGCAGCTAAAAGGAGACGAAGATCTTAAGGCTATGTCGCATGCTGTATTGTAATATTTATTAGCACTTATTGTGATCTGTATATAAATCAAAATAGCTGAGCTGATCTAACAATACGTACTATGCTGCGATTGAGCGTTTAATATTTTGCCCTTATTGCATATAACCATGAATTATACTCAGTATTGTGATTCCTATGAAACACAGCACTGCTGACAGTATTAGGGTCAATAAGGGTTTCAACTGATTTGGCAAAGTTAGTATTTGGACAATCTTAAAGGCTAATCTATAAAGTGTCGTTTTTATATTATAAATCAGAAATACAAAACCTTATTTTTTTTATCAGCAGCTTACAATAAACCAGGATCTTTTCCCGCCGTTTGATTAATAATTCACTTACTAGACCCTCTTTCACTTGTCGCTTATTGTTTGACGTCTATTTATAACAATCATAAGTACTTGATTATCTTTCACAAACTAGATTTTACAGGTTACACACATATTTTGCCATTAGAAAGATTTTTTAGGCGCATAATAATTTCCCCTTTTCATTTGATTTAAGACTTTTCACACACCAAAGCTTCTATTCTTAAAATAATTTCCTTCTTTTTTCTCTCTCTTTTTTCACTCAAATGGTCACTAAAGACTTTAGACAATGTAACAAAATAAGAAAAAAAAAAGAACAATATTATTTTATGAATAACAGCATTAGCAATATAGGCCTTCAATGTAGAAAGGATCCTTTTAATCGTATTTGTACGTGATGATTTACACTTTTATATCTGTCAATATTAAATTTAAAATAGGCAAATCAAAAAATTGCATGGAAAATAAACCATTAATGACAACTATAAAAACAGCAAGAAGAGAACATAAATCGCATGTTCCTAGTGCTTGTATCAATTGTAAAATAGCCCACTTAGCATGTGAATGTAAGCAGAACATTTTTTTTTTTTTTATCAATGAGTTTAGGTTCAACTAAATAATTAGTATTTTAAAGTATCTCGGCCATGCAAAAGGTGCATCACGCTAAATAAAATAGACACTTGCCAAGATACACTGCAGAAAAAGAGAGGAAGACCGAAGCAGCAAGAAACAGAAGATGTATCCGCAACAACAAACAACAAATATGAAATATTATTTGGAACAATACAAACACCTACTATATCAAAACCTTCATTTTCTCCTCAATCTAATCGTTCTTCTTTTAATTTTAATATTGCTTTTGTTCACGAACCATTTCCTACTACTTTAAAAAGCCCCTCACTAATCATAAAAGAAGACGCGCCCTTCTTCTCAAATCATCTCATATTATCTATGGAAGGTTATTTTACCTCTGAACAGGATCATACCACACTACTTCATTCCTGGGGCTATCGTCCTTATGAATTCATACATCGATCTTTTTATGACTTTATATCACCTAAAGATATTCACAAGTTCTCTACTCTTCATCAACGTCTTTTACAAGATAAAAATACAACCATCTCAGACACTATTCATATTAAAAAAAGAGCAGGCGACGATGAACTCTATGATGTTTCTTGTTCAACAACTGATGACCATATCATAGTTCAATTCAACAAGAAACAACAGCGTCATTCACATCCAACAACTACCTTTGTAAACACTGTCTTTGCAGAAGGAGAACAACAAACTACATTTGTAAACACTATTTTCATGGGAGAACAGCATCAACAGGCAGAAAAACCTCTGTCTCCTACTTTACCTTCATCCCCTATACGTTTATATCCTCCTACTAAACAAATAAAACCACAACAACAGCATGAAATGAGTATTCGCTCGTTATTATGTTGATATATTGTATTTTTCAGCAAATAAGAGAAAATTATTGGACAAATAAGAGAAAAAATGGCAATTAGTAGAAAATTTACTTATACTTAAATCTCATGAGTTTTTCTCCAGGCTAAGCACTTTTCAAAGAATCTGAGAGAATGGCGAATCCAGCCCTGGCAGTCTTTCTTAGTTACTTTGGAGCAGGCATCCATTATTCTGGGTGTGAGTGTCTCACCAGTTTCGAAAGGGCTTCTTTTAACGCCATACTTCACCTTCGACCAGAATAGCTCAATTGAGTTAAGGAATGGTGAGTACGGCGGAAGATATGCACACTTATAGCCTATCTGCTTTCTATTAAGTTTCTTACTGTAGCTGGCTTATGTATGGGAGCATTATCCATTACCAAGTAAAAGCCCTTCATATTATTTCGGTCAAGAACATCCATCACATTACTCAAGTAATTTAAATAGTGCTCAGTCCTCGTTCCAACCTTAGCTGTCGTTGTAACAACCTTACCATCTATTCTTCTCTTCTTAGCTCCCGAAACTAATATTGGCTTTCTCAAAGAGATGTCAATAATACCGGCGCTAGAGATGGCACCAAGAATGGTTATTGTAGTGCCTTTTGAAGCAGGGACAGTTGTTTTAGCAGGTCCTCCTATCTTGGACCAGCCACGAGTGCGTGTCATGTGTAAATTGAGCCCTGCTTCATCCAAAAAAACGTAATTATTCTCAAAAGTCCATATTTTTATCAGCTAGCCATTGAAGAATGGTCTCCTTTCTCTTCTTAAGAGTTTCTTCCGAGTTTCTAGCAGATGAAATTTTCTCCAACTTCTTCATAGATAGTGCACAGCTGGTTCTGAGATATCTGTATACTGCGGATGGGCTCACGGAGAGACTTGAAAATTCTTGGAGCAACAACTCGTGTATTCCAGCTACAGTTGCAGTTGAACACTCATCAACAATGTCGGTAATAAACTTTGTGTGTCTTTCAGTAAGCTCAGAGACAGTTCCCATTTTGCGCCCTCTTTTTTTCTGTTGAGGTATTTCCCCTGTTTTCTGCCATTGCGATTTGAAGCGGTAAGCTGATTTCTCATTTATTCCTGTTTTTAAAGCTGCATCTTTTACAAGAACCTGTTCAATTAACAGGGAAATAAGCTTGTTGATATCTTGCTGAGTGTACACACGTCTAGCATTGCTAGCGGCGTCTTTTTTTTCGGCCAGATCTCTGAGAGGCTTCTCTTCTTTCAAATCGCTCTCACTACCTTGTACGTCAGCTTCATTTTCCTCCTTATCCGAGCTATTGCTGGCCTCATCACCCTCGTACCCTTCCTTCAGCTCCATCGACGCATCTTCATCTAACTCCATGGCTGATGCAGTGATGTTGTACTCCCACTTCTTTCTCATCATTGACATTACGCTGACAATAATTTCAGGTACAGCTTCAATGTCATCGTCGCGTAGAGAAATTTCGTTAACAAGTAGAGATTTGAAAATCGGCCCATTTGGGCCGAAATATATTGCGTTTTTTCTATTAGGGGAACCTCCTGTATTTTCGAAACCCAGACCATGGCGGCAAAGCCAGAGGTTTGAAAAATGATTGGAGTTAGTTTTTAAGTGATAAATAAATTATACATTTTGCATTAGCCACTGTGACTTGATTTTCTCTTTCTTTAAAAAAGAGGCATTTCCTTTTTTACTTTTTTTTTTATATCCAAGGTCATGTTTAAAAGAGTACATAAAGAATTAGAAAAGCAACAAATTGACGAGCGTGTCTTTGACGCTGATGATGATGAGGAAAGATTAGCTGGTGTGTTTTCAGACTCTGATACCAGTGATTCTGATAATTCTGACGATGAAGAGACCAGAAGATACAAAAAGAAAGCAAGACAAGCCTTAATAAAGACAGTGAATCAGTTAGCCGATGAAGCTGGATCCGATGACGACTCTGATGATCAAGAAGAAAGTTCCGATAATGAAGAAGAAGATTCTAATGATGAAGAAGATTCTAATGATGAAGAAGAGGAAGACGGTTCCGATAATGAAGAAGAAATGACAGAAACATTCACTTGTGAAATATGCCCTGATAAAGTATTAAAAACAGTCGAACAAGTCAATGTTCACTTGAAGAGTAAGACACATATAAGGCGTACGCGTTATTTAAAGAAACATGGAGGTCTTCCTCAAAAAGAAGAGGACTTGGAAGATTTACCTGAAGAAGTGAAAGAGAAAGTAAAAGCAAAGAAACAACAACAAGAGTTGAGTAAAGAAGAAAAGGAAAAGAAATTACAGGAAAAGAAAGAAGCGAGAAGATTAAAAGCTAAAGAAAAAGCAAAGGCGCATCGTAAATTGGTAAAACAGAGAAAGTGGGAGAGAGAGCAAGCTGCCAAGAAAGAGGAAGCTGCTAAAAAGGAAGAAAAGCCTGCAAAAAAAGAAAACCCTGTTGCCAAATCTAAAAAAGCCACCAAAAACAAAAAGAAATAATGTATTATAATAAAGAAACAAGGAATACCATTTTAACTTATGCGAAAAAATATAATACAAGAATCTTTATTTTTTTTTTTTTAGAGAGTGATGATAATTTAGGATACAATTCCTCTTAGTAATCCTTCTTTACTTGTAACAACCACTTCTTTTCCACCAATGACATTCACATCAATGCCCTTCACACGTATATGTTCTGCAACATTATCTACTGTTCCATTCACTTTACCTGTTTCAATATCCATGACAGTCACTTTTCCGTCCTCTGTCAATAAAAACAACGATGTATGCAGCACATTATATGCTGTGTATTTTACGGGTATCACATCTTGATCCCCCTTATCAAACGTGTGCGACAGCAGCACTGACTTATTACTGCTTTCTTCTTCGGGAGGTGGCGAGTAAGGCAACTGAAACAACGGTGGTCGTTCGTCATAATGAGGGTAATGTTGTAAAGAAGAAATGAAATGCTGGTCATGTCGTTGATAATGGTGCAAGATAAAACTGCTGGCGTCTGAGAACAATTGGCCACGTGGGGGACGTTGTACCATACGTAACGCAAGCTTAGTTAATTCGGGTGTACGTCGCGACCACCATTTAAATCGCATTCCTAAATAGTCCTGGAGATCTTCTGAGAGAATGATATTCAGTTCATCATCTTTATTGGCCAATGGGTCCCAACGAACTTTCAAGAGGTAAGAAATGTCCCAGACTTTGACCTCGAGTTTGGCACGCGCAGTTTCGCCTCGATTGTCACCAACAGCGATCAGACGAAATCCATGTTGTGCGAGGTCTTGCTGTCGACAGTCGGTAGAGTTCCAGTAAGGAGGCACGACCAGTGTAGATTCAAGTCCCCACGGACGTACATCAATCATGGTTTCTACAGTTTCGTCATCTTCGTCTTGCATATCGATATCATTTGTGTTGGGTATCGTCTCGGGTACAATGATGGTGAGATCGTCATCTTCATGATGGATAGGATGATGTAGTGTAGATAATGTTTCGTTAGATTTCCAAGGCAAGGAGCCTACTTTGAGACCAAAACGCCAATCGTACACAGACAATTCATCGTCCTGAGAACTACCTGTGCAGATCAAATGATTTAAAAAAGGGGGGTATTTGAAATGGATCATACAGCTAACATCACTACCGAGGCGAACAGAAGAAATCATTTCAGTGGGTGATGAGTAATAGGGCTGGAAAAGATGACTTGATAATGTATTGGCGTATCTGTATAAGAAGGAGCGAGATTCTGATTTTGAAATAAGTTGATGAGAGCGATTATCCCAGACAACAGTGGTAAGTGAAGGGTCCAAGATATGTGGATTCCCTCGTATGTCAAATTTGGCGATCTGAACACAGCCAGTGATATGGTGATATATTGGACCCATAGCGAGAACAAAGATGGTATAATAAGGATCAAAGTCCTGATGATTTGGTAAAGTGATTTTCATCCAGTCTTGAAGTTTAGATACGGAAGTGTCTTGTGTAAAGTCATCACCGTCGCTTGATTGACACCAAGATGTATCTGAAAAGAGAAATACTTCTCTCCCCAGAAATAAGTCATTAATTTTCAAATGGGCCATGCATTGAGTTGAACCATCGTCATTCAGACGATAGATAAAGAGGGATTTCCAGATATCAACTCTATCTTCATTATCTGTATCGATGCCATTCATGAGTGTCATACCAACAGCTAAAGAAAAGAACCTTACTTTGTAAGGTGTATTATCATTAGAGAGCATTCGTATAGATTGTATGCCAATGATTTGACATGTTAAAGTGGGAGGTTGCAAATTCAATTCAAAGACTCTGATTAATTTCCAAGAAGGATATTCCCAAAATAAAATTTTATGTTCTGAGCGGACATGATAGCTGGCATTTTTCCTGTGTTTACCGGTTGCAACAACGCCCGTTTTTGTGATGCGATCGATATCGACCACAAGAGGGTCTTGTATCCAAAAAGGTGGCTTCAAGTCTTGGTCGGGTACTATTCTTTTTCTTTTTCGAGAAGAACAATAATGTTCATTAACAAATTCAAATGAAAAGTGTTGAGTTGATTTTTGTTGTTTATTCAAGTGAATTACAAAGTCTTTCCAATCAATTAAATGGTGCGAGTTGGAAATATAGTCGACTTTATGACTCCACACTGGATACTTTGCTTTAAAAGCATTATACCACAACTTTGGGTTTTCAATAAACACCAGTCTAATAAAAAAAAAAGAGTTCAAGTAAAAGAAGATAATAGCTTTCAATAGTGCTGCTTTACTTGTAAAATCTTTTTGAGACTTGACCAAGTTGAATTAATTGTTCAATATCTGCTGAATAAAACAAATACACTAATAATTCATCAGGTAACTTGTCCAACATGACCGAAGAGAAACTACGGAATTAGAAATAAAAAAATAAAAAAAAAAAGAGAGAGAGAGAAGGAAAAAGAGAAAAAGAATTAAATCTTTAATCCGCCCAAAAAACATAGCACGCATTAAAAACTTGGAGAAGAGTTATTCCATGGATTTTGAGAAAATGTTGTGACTTTTTTTTTTGAACTCTCATCATCTCCTAATTTCAATACGAGCTAGTTTGTCAACATTTTATTAATAGATCCTCTATTATCTGTTGTAATAGCTATCTGTTCTCTACGTTTCTTCATCTCATTATAATAGTCATCGTAATCCATAAGATTGTGCAACCTATATTGTTCTTTTGGAAACCCTACTTCCATGGACGCTTGGTCCCAGGCACACCTGCCTACACCGACTAATCGAATATTCTTGCATGTAAAACGAATTTGTCCCTCTTCTGTGACAAACATAGCCACTTGAACCTTACAAAAACACAGAGGTAACGAAAGAGGTGGCGTAATCCTATATGTATTCTCTACTTTGAAAATAGAGCACACAGTGAAATTATATCGAGGACAAGTACGTAAACTAAAACATTGTAAATTAATCACAGTCTCTTCTTGTCCCTTTTTGTTGGTTCTTTTGTTTTTTGTCAAAGCAGACCAAGGTCGTTCGTGTATATGAAATCCACATATGTATTTACTGGGAAATGTACCGTCATCTTTATCATGATCAAAACTAGCACACTCAAGAATAGCACCATATTCAAGCGTGTATCTACGCTGTGCTGGTAATTTGCAAAAACATTGAATAGGAGATGCAAAGATAAAATCAGTCTCGGATCGAGTGGGCGAGTAAAAACATCCTGTGCTGGATTCATTCTTCTTTTTGGAGTGTAAGTTACTATGACTGCTGGAAGAAGCAAGACCTCCTCCTCCTGGCTGCTCTATTACACTATGCCATTGTTTGGGTATTTCAGGGATACTACTCGTTGATCTATTACGCGCACGATAAATCCACTCTTCTTCGTTATCGCTATTCATGTCGGGTGGTATAAAGAAAGAAAAAAATTAGTAAAAAAAAAAAAAAAATATATAAAAAAAACTGTTGTCAACTTTAGAGTTAATTGTTGTGGCTTGTTTTGAAGGTTGATTATACTATACAAGTGTTTTGTGAAACTTTACACAAATTAAGGGGGACTCATTTAAAACTTGTGTCGGGCAATAAAAAAAAAAAATAGGGCAGCAAATTCTGGGGGCGGCATAAATTGCGTTCAACCAATGAATCAAGTTGTAAGCAAGATCCTCATAGCAATGTCTTTAGTTTCGCCTATAAAGACGATTGCATATATTTCAGAACTTTTTGTTAGAAAGATACTAATTTATTTTGGAATAAACTGAGGCTACGGAATATCACAAAGTCAAAATTGGCATCAGTAGGGCATCTCTTCTTTTGAGGCCTCTAAAAAAAAGCTGGTTGCGCGAAGATACTACAATGCTTCCAATTGTATTAAAAATAGATAAATTATATTTATTGACATCTCTTGTCAAAGAAAACAATATTGCAATAGAAAAACTAGTATAAAGTCGATTAAAAATACTATGCAAGCTTAATTTTTAGCACAATAACATTTTAAAAATTGTTAAACTACAGGTCAGAAAACACCATCATAGCTGTAATATAAAGCTTAAAATCTTCTGACTACCACAAGAGCCATTTCTCATGACAGCATTTTGTTATATTATGCGTTTTGTTCCACATGTACCAGTAATTTTAGAAAACGCAAAAAAACAAGTATACACCAAGTAGTGTTTTGACTTGATGTACGATTTAATTGTAAAATTCACTATCGGTAGTGACTAAGGATATATAATTCTGCTTTAGTTCTTCTATTGATAGTCTTCAGCTACTACAAATATTATTAATTATGTAAAACAAAAATTTTCATCTTACTGCCATTTGATATACGATTAAACAATGAATTTTATTTGATGATAATTATAAAATAAAATGATCAATGAGCACGTAACATTTGGATGCTGTATTGCCCTGGTCAGATCGCGGTGCAAAGAGAAGAAACTCCCTTTTCGAGGTAAAAGGGAAAACCTACAAGGGGGACGTCAAAAGAGATGATACTAACTATCTGAAAAGTTTTATTTGATGTGGAGAAGATGATTGACAAAAGGGACACCGAGTTGATCGGAAGCTTCGGGTAACTGAGAATGGGCTAAGTAGTCTGTTTCAAGTAGGCTAGCACATATGGACGGCCAACGGATAAGCCAAGCATCGATAGAATTTTTTGCCTTTTTAGTAATGAATGTCGCTAGTATGCTATTCAAAAGGAAGGGCAAGGGATCGTTAATGGATTTTGGCATCTGGAGACGGTTGTGCATATCAAGACAAGAAAAACTATGTAGTTGAGTAAAAGGGACGTTAGGGTGGAGAGGACATACCTGAGGTTTACCGAGAGGTAGCCAGCCAGGTCGCCATCGTACACATTGAGACCGTTCACTTTTTTTCATGGGTATGTGAAGAATAGGATCGACGATTAGATCATTACGGCATTGTGATAGTAGTGTTACATGTTTTTCTTGAAGCTTTGAGCGGTGAATGTCAATTAGGAATTGTCTTTTCTTTAAGGTGTTTAAGAGACATGGTGATGGAATTGACATTGCACATTGATTGCCATAGGGCTGAATTGGATAAGTGGGACCATTTTGATGTACGTTGAGATTGTAAATATGGTAATAGTTTTGTCAATAATGTAGCATCAGGTAGAAAGGAAGATCTGAATAGGAATTGTGCTTGAAGAATAGATATACGGCTTTCATAGTAGGTAAGTTTGCAAGATGTAGCATTACTTTGGTTGAGGTGAAATGCCTCCCTCCAAATATTTGACGCATACATTGATTTTGGCGGCTTTCTATTGAGCGAAGCTCTCACAAGTTAAAGGATGTGATAGCTAAGCCATATTCTAGTTGTGGTCGCACTATTTGAGCGTAGAAACGCGTTGAAAGGAGATAGTAGAGGCCAGTTTTGTTTACACCAAGTGTAGCAACTTGTTTTATCGTTCCAAGTGCTTTGTTGATGTTCTGCTGTAAGAGTACTTGTTTGTCTATGACACCGCCAGATTTGATAGGAACACCAACAAGGTAAGGTAAGAAGTCTTTGTTATGTAATTCACTATTGTGTAGGTGGCATTTTTGACGTGAAGGATTGGGATCAACAACGACACAATTTTTTGGGTTCCAGCGATATCCTAAAGAGAGACTGCGTTCTTCGCATTTGGAAAGAGGGTTCTGTAGTCATTCAGGGTCAACAGTGAGCACTACATCATCAGCATATAGAAGACAATTCAATTTTGGGGCTGAGGTGATGGGATCATCAAAGCCGGAGCCAACAAGAAGGGAAGAGCATAAAAAATTTGGAAGGCTGTTAAATAAGGCGATAAAACCGAGCCCTGTGGGACGCCAATTTCAGGACGGCCATTTGCTAATCGTCTAATTTTAAAATAAAAAACCGTACAGGCTATTCAAGTACTAAAATGTAGTCGCGCTGAATGGAATGTGTCAATAGAACAGTAGAATAAATAAAATACATTGAATTTATGGGTAGTCTATTTCAATTAATAAAGCATGTTGTTACTTTAGAAATCGGGATGACGATTATAAAGTAAGCTTCGATGCTTTTTATATTACTCCAATAAATGAAATAATAACTAAAGGTTCCAAATATAAAGAAATGAATCAATATATTTGTTCTGAAATGAGCACCACGTTGTTAAGGTAACAAACCTGAAAGTAATAGAGAATAAAGTAAATGTTAAAATAAAGGGGTTTATATGATATCAAAAGTATTATATAAATCAAAGAAGAGATGTTTTAAAGGGGTAATATTCTAATAAGTAAATAAAAAAAATTTCTATGTAAATAATTAAGTAAAAGGGAAAAGAATAAGATATATTATATGTAATTATAATATGAATGATCAATCAAGTCTTTAAGCAAAAGTCTAACAAAATTACTGTTTTTGAGAAAGTAAGAAAGATATTTATTGATATGTCAAAATGACATTTGTTGCTATTTAAAGAAAATATAAAAAGCAAATTTTTCTATGTAACAACAATGTCTAAGTATCACATCAAAAGCAACAGTACAAGACAGGCAAACGTCTCACGAAAATATCATCATAAAAATCAAAAAAGTAAATTGAGGCTACCAGGGGTCGAACCTGGAATCTCCTGATTCGTAGTCAGACGCCTTATCCATTGGGCCATAGCCCCATCTCTTTTGTCAGGTGTTTGATTTCAATTTTATGTCGCTTTTGAACACGAAATTTTAAAGAAAATGAAATGGGAGAAGACTGGTATTATAAAAGTATACTGAAAATTTGATATAAGAAGAAGAAAAAAAGAAGACGCGTTGTGGCTTTTGGTTGGAATTGATGACGTGAAAATTGAGCAAGAAAAATGGTGTTGAAAATATCTGTAGAAGAAATTTTGATCCCGTGACTTGAAATTCTGAATCGCTCCAGTAACGTGACTGATCGCTCATGGCGTTATTTATTTTTTTTTTTTTTTCAAAATTTACTTTTGGTTATTCTTTTATTGTACTTCCCTTATTCCATTTAGTTTACTTTATATTTATTTAGTTATTATTTTAGTCATTATTTTATTAGTTTATTTTGTAGTTTAGCTTTGTTATTATTTAGAAAACGAAATTGATTAGCCGCTTACTTTGGGTCGCCGTTAAGACAGAAATATTTTTTTTTTTTTTTTTGATCTGGTTCCTCTTGGGGTTATGCAGAATTCCGTTTGGTGAAGTTCTAGTCAAGCAATTTATCCGTTATATTTTTGGCTTTTCTGGTGAATTGGATGGTTAAACATTTAAGTATTGAAGAAATGGTTATTCCGAAAGAAAATAGTGGTAGATCAGAAAACTATAAATTGATAGCTAGTATAATAAAAATAAAGACAAGCAAGTTTTCTCTTACTTTGAAATTTTTGTTTTTCGGGCAACTACTTCTTCTATTGTCTACTAGAAGCTAACTTGAAATCCTAAAGAAACCCCTTTACTGTTTGCAATATATATATAAATAGTCTTTACAGTCTTCTATTTACTCCAATATATATATATTACCTTATCGTTTATTTTGAAATCTCTCCCCGGAACAAGGTAACCATAAACAAACAGAGGGCTATTATCACATTTAAAAATTTAAAAAAAAATATTTAAAACATAATAAGTCACGTGATATCTATCACTACACATAATTAGCCATTTTATCCTTTTCAAAAGGTGTCAAGGGGGATGTCAAGAGTCTAAATGGAGACTTTGGCTACATAGTCAATTTTATCCAAAAGTATAAAAATGGTAATTACTCGATATTTTTATAGCAAAATATTAGAAAAGATTACAAAAATACAATTCTATGGTATGGGTTTATGTATGTATGTGTTTGATAGCTTTAAAAGATGTAGGTTGTACGCTTTGTATTTTCAAAACAAGTTTTTTTTTGAGGTACTTGTAAATTTTTAATTTTTCAAAAATTTATTTTCAATGGCCGCAATTTTTTTTTCTCTGCAAAATATGCCTAGAAATTTTTTAAAAAACCGCAATGTTTTGATTTTTTTGATGTTTTTGCTATATGCAGTAATTTTATACAAGGTTTTCAATTGTGTTCACCTTCAAGTCGCACTATCGTCCTTGAAAAAGACCATATCTAGTATAGAATACGAGTATAAATTTGATTATCCAATGAAATTGACTCAAAGGAGTAGTGTACACGCGTAAAATGAGTTTGAATAGTGTATATAGGCTTAAATAGACAGTCTCCTTTATACAGTTTTATATGTAACCATTTCAT